>JABSTQ010001579.1:0-23570 GCA_013358835.2 Ixodes persulcatus | reverse complement strand
ATCGCAAGTCTAGAAACTTGGAATGCATAGAGGTATGTCTTTGGAAAATATCAAAACTTGCACTTTTTGTTTTCTTATTGTGTGTTAAATTTTGAAAATGCGTATCATATTTTTGCACTAAAAGAGTGAGATGAATCGGACGATTTTATTGCAAAAGACGAATACGTAACACGCTCACAGACGGACAATTTGCAAGCCAACAGGAGCGTTAGCAGAGCTGCCACCGGTATTATAGTTGGGGCCGGGGGACGCCGCCTTAACTAACCGCGGTTAACCGGATTTCCTACGAGGGGAATTTTAGGTCACGTGACCTGCAGAGTAGGGACGCCGGAGTCAAGTAGTACCTAGCATCAGACAATATGGCTGCTACGGCTGCTCGTCGCGCTTGGGAACATTTATTTTTTCGAAGACCGTCATCCTCGTGCCACGAAAGGACATTTCAACACAGAGTTACAGTCTCCCACCGCCGGACGGCGAGCGTGCTGTGGGAGCAGGGCTACGCTTGAGTGGTCACGTCAAGTTCGAGTTCACGCATCGCCCTCTGAAGTGGACTTGTTTCAACGAATGCTGCAGTCAGCGGGACCTTCAAATATATTACCTAGGGAGTGCCGCGATGTTTCACGAGAAAGTTATGAGATCGTACCGCTATCAAAATGTCATGTCAGCAGATCTTGCGTTGTAATCAACGTCCAGCTTTTTTTTTCACTTTTAAAACCTACCTTGAGCCGCAATCGCATGGTAGTGAAAGAAATCTCTCCGAAAAACTGCCTCTAATCGCGGAGTCTGGTTTATAGTACAGTTGGCCGTGTATTGTATTTGCAGCGCATCCACAACACCGACGACCCCTTTGCAGCGGGAGACGGTTCAACGAAGGCAAGATGTAGACTAAAAACTTTCCTCGGAAGCAAATATCCGTTACCTCAATAGAAACTGCCGGCACGGCATTCGATCGAACTTCGGTACTGTCGTCTCCGAACTTCTATAACTGGGAAATAAACAAAGCTTCTATTATAAAGTGCCCATTGTTTTCTCTTGCGCTTGTCTTTCGTCAATTTATTTTGTTTTGGGATAACTAGAAGTCTTGTTAGGATTATAAAGAGAGATATAATTACGTAGCAGACGATCACAACCAATCTAAAATCGAAAATGAGTCAGGCGACATCAAGCATCAGCATGAAACAGCAGAGGAATTGGCCATTGGATGAACAATTACAACTAATTCGGGTAGTGGGGAAGCGAAAATATCAAATTATGGGGAAGTTCAGTGCTACGATCACGACCAAACAGAAAGACCGGCATGGGCTGATTGCGCACCCCAGACCAATTACAGCAGTGTTGGAGGAACCTTTCAAAGAATATCAGACGGCTGTACAGCTTATACAAGAAGCACGAACAGCGCACAGGTAAGTTCATTGTGTTCTTAAGTTAAAAAAATATTGTATTGCTTTAGTGATAATATATGGACAATCAAACCTAGAAAAGCGTATGTGGACATTTGTATATTCGTGCACCTTTGCCCTCTGCTGGGAGTCGACTTGTCATCTCTAAGAACAGCAGTAAAAGCAGTGTTACAGCATCAGAAGATCATTTATTGCAGTTTATGTACAAGTTCTGCACAGGCTGTCTGGAACTCGTAAAACAGTTCTAGTGGAAGACCCAAACTTTGGACACAGATTAACACACATTTTTAGGAGCACAATGGTCCAGGCCAACCGAGGCCGAGAGGCCAAACTGTAAGAAAGTAAAAATTGCATGATTACGTAGTCACAGTTTTAGCAAGTTATGTCGCAGTTACTGAATGTTTAAAAGAATGCCTCGTGCAGTTTTTGTTTATTTTGATTTTCCCATGAAAGTTCCATTTACATACTTGGTTGAACAGTGAACCCCACCTCCTTTGTTTTTGCTCATGACTCGAGTAAGTAGTAGACGAGACGAAATTACTATGCATTAATTCATAGGTGCTGGGCCAAACCCCCATGTTTTGACGCCCCTCGTCGAAGCCGTCCTCGAGACGATCGGCGAGGACTCTCCCAACCTGTGCGGGTTTGGTTGTCACGATAGGTGACACGGAAGAGTAGGTGACTGGTTTCTAGACCCGATTGTGTGACGAGTAAATGGTGCTAAGGAACCGGTCATAGTGAAGCAGAACTGTCGCCCCGGGCGAGGCTCTAAAAAACGAGGACAAATGTTGATAACAAGATGGGCATGTTGCCATTTGAATAGCATTACTGCGGAGTACTTTTATATAAAGACCAGAGGCCAGATTCCCGAAACATTCTTACGGCAAAAAAAGTTAGTAAATTTATCTTACGACAAAGTTACAAACTTTTGAGTATTCCCGAAGTTTTGTGCACGTTTTGACAAAATCCGGAACTTGCGCAAAACTTGCGAACATTTTGCTTCGGGAATACTCAAAAGTTTGTAACTTTGTCGTAAGATAAATTTACAAGCTCTTTTGTCGTAAGAAAGTTTCGGGAATCTTGCTTCAGTTTTATTTCAACCACAAAAGCTCAAAGGCGGGTCGAAATATAAGTCACGAAACCGTCTTCCAGAGTACACTCCAAGATTTGACAAGACAAAGCGCAACCACATTTCTCATTATTTTCAACAAGGCTGAAAGAGTTTTACCGAAGCTACAAATTTATGAAATAGGACGGCATGCAGTGAAAAATCAGGAGGTAAAGCTGTTTACCATAATCTAATAAAAATTAAATGCAACAAAGTGGCAATGGCTTTTTTTTATGCTAACTGTAACAGGTTTTCAATATGTAAATTAAAAGATCACACACAGTACAACCATCCTGTTGCTAGTTTTACCAACTTAGGAAAATTTGCTCAAACACTACCTTCATTCCCGTTGTGAAGTTAACGACTCCCATGATGGTAACCTGTGCGAGTAAAATCAATGCCAGTGAAACTATGTGCTGTAATGTTTGAAGTTGTCCTATCAATGCGCACAGTGCAACGAGATTTGACTGGAAATGTGACCACTAATTTTATGAACTGTTAATCACATAGCTACACAGCTGCATTCGAACCTTTAGCAGTGAAAGTGTATAAACACATGCATGCAAATGCTCTTCACAACCAAATACGCATTTTAGCACACCATGTATTGGGAAATTCTGCAAGAAGTAACGACACTGCTCCGACCTCAAGCCTGCACGTCAGTATATAAATCAACTTAGCTAGCAAACTCTGTCCTCTGCACCAACACGTATGAATGAAATTTGGCACACCATCGGCATCTTTATCAGGGTTACAAACTATGCACAGTGTGTTCTCTTTGCTCGTACTGACAAGAACAAAACCTGACCACTTTTTACACAGGCATTTGTCGCAGCTCCAGGGGAATAGATCCACAGCCTGGTCCCTCTGGGAGCGGAAGTGCTGCACGAGAGTCTGCCACAGGAGGCGGTGCAGCGGGCTCCAACGAATGTGCCGTACAGCCGACGTTGGTGCTGGGAGGCTTCACAGCGGTTCCTGCAGGAGACAGAGAGGCAGCAGCAGCTGGAGGGAGCGAATCTCCTGCTGGAGAAGGAGTGCACAGAAAGGGTTAAGCACGCTGCCACGGCAACGATCGCAGCAGCAACTGCTGCAGAGGAGTTCTACCATCAGTCAAAAAATTACTAGAGGACCAAAAAACTTTGATTGCACTGGAAACACAGCGTGCAGAATTGCAAATCAAATTGTTAAAAAAACAATTAGGAGAAGAGTAAACATTGACATATTATGCTGTTTTTAATTTTTAGTTTGAATGTATTTGTTTACATATGACAAAGCGAACACGGCTGCTGCGAATAAAATTCATTTTACTTGCAACCGTCAATAGATTTCTGGATTCAGATCTGCTATACTCGGTATCGTCCTACGATGGACTAAAGCCCAATGCTACGGGCCGCCGGTTCCAATCACGAGCCTGTTTGAAACCATGTGGTATATTTGCTATGGGCCCTAGTCCTTCGTTGGGTGAGATGAGATATAACTAAAGCATGTACAGCGTATTAAAATTTTATATATCAACATTGTATCACAGAGGATAAGTTGTAAAAGGTAATGTTTGACGACTTTACATCATTGGGGGTACCTTGCCAGCACAATGCACTGGTACCCAAGACCATGCGAAGCAGCATGTACAATATATTGTATACTTACACTCAACCGATGAACTGGCTGATGATGGCGTACCGAGCCTCATTGCTTTCGTCACGACCCGCTGCCACGGGCTCGACGGGAACCTCTCCGGGAGGTCAGTCCTTGGCATGCTGCAGGGGTATGTCTTGGCCAGGTTGTGCAGGACACAGCAGGCGACAGTGATGTCACAGCATCTCTCTGCTGCATCCTCAACTCAGCATGGAGGACAGTGGAACCTACGCTTGAGCTGGCCTATCGTCCTGCACAGTGTATAAATGGAGCAAGATCTGTTATCCTTTTGAAGTGGTTTAACAAGAACATCTAATGAGGTCGGCATGTGATGTCTATCATCGCTCCAGCCCATTGAAAACATGGTATTATGCCTAATATTTTATATTTTTGCTGGAATATTTTAGCATAGTAATGACATGCAGATTTTGTTAAAGATACCAGTGATGCGATTGGTCCGAGTCATTTTGGCGCAGCTCTTGGAGCAGTCAAAAGTCAATTTTGAAGCAACAAAAAGAACTTCTGTAGCTAAAGCACACATTAATTTTTATTCATACCAATGCAAACATTATGTCAAGCTTAATTTTTCGGCCTGTCCAACTAAAAGTCAATGTCTACATTGCCTTCTCACATACATTCAAACCTTTGTTAGCATCAACTGCACAGCAGGAGTTCCTCAAACACAAAACTATAGCGTTTAGTTGCATGGAGAAGCACCATGACAAGGTGACAAGAAGGTGAGTGATGAAGGACAACAGAAACTGCTCTGAATGGTTATTTTAGGTACTGAATGCCACTGAAATAGTACAATAACATTGATCACATAAACTGATGTTTCCTTCAAGTTCTAGAGGTTGTAATAAAACTGGAATTCATAATTCAGATAAAAAGCAAGAGCACTTGTCATTTGATTATCAACATAAATTACATTTTATCTGTAGAACTTCATAGCAAAAACGGCACGTGAACGAAACTTAAAAACAATCCCGCCGAACTCATTTAGGTTTTTTCCCGAGATAACCATCCACTGCTCCTGTCAGTTTAGTTCTAATCTACTCACACCTTCAGGGGTGGAACTCATGAATGTACTTGGGAGCAGCCACGGGAGCAGCTGAAACAGATGTTTTGGAGCAGGTTGGGAGCAGCTAAAACTACATTCTGGAGCAGGCTAGGCACAGGCGGTTGATCTGACATACGCGTTCGGCTTTGGCTATAGCAGACGGCGTTCGTAAAATGGCGTCAGCTGTTGCTGGCTTCACGCGCGGTACCGTGCGTGCTTCCATTCATTCGGCGTTCGTTGCCATGGTGACGGCGAGGAAAGCAGACGTGCGGAAGAACGCTGCGGCGCAGCGATACCAGGTGCGTTCGAAGGCCCTTCCCGCATGCTTTTCAATGGACGGAAGGCGAACAAAAAGAGTTCGAAATAAGGACTGAGCCTTACACGAAAAGCACGTTTTTTTTTTGGCCATCCCGCGTCCTGTTTTTTTTTATCCGCAACATGGGTCTAAAGTATCAAACTGCCGGAGAAGCTCCTCCCACAAGCGTGATGCGCCCGTTTCAAATCTCTCCGCAGTCGAAAGAAGAGTTCACTGGAAACGCTCCTTGTTCCGCTTCAATGAATTCCAACTTGTCTCCGATCCCACTTTTTAAGAAAGCAACCTTGTATTCATCGGAGAGGGAACCGAGCCCCTGAAAGCAGCCTTGTATTCATCGGAGGAAGAAGCTAATCCCCGAAAGGTCGTATTTGTTTCCATCGGACGGGAAAAACTCTAATCTCCCTCTCGTGGCTTCCACAATGCTAAGTCAAAGTCGAAAGATAAAGCAAATATGTACAGAAAGGCAGACCCTCCTCGCGCGTTGGCCGCGACGTCACGGAAACGATGGGACGCTATTGGATGCGGAGGTGGCGGAGGATATATGATTCCCTTTGAGGGGCATTTTTCCGCTACCTTCTTAACCTGTAACCGACTATAGCAGACGACAAACCGGGAGGTTGCCATTCTCCATCTTTGAGCTGCATCGGCGGGCTGTACGGAACATCGAACTCTCGCTCGGGCTGCCGTTGGGAAGTGGATCGCGTTCTTAGAATAGTTATGGCTACTCCAAAATCATCCTATAGCTCTCTGTTGTTCTATGTCTGTAAATGATCAACTAGCATATCTTTTTTTTTCCGTTACTTAAATAGCAGTTGAGTCAGCCGGCAGGACTACCCTCAACTACTGCGTGTATTGCGGCAGGAGAGCACGTTTTTATTTATTATTTCAGACTTCCACTCATGGTCGCTAAAGACCTACGCCAGTACGAACTTTGTATTGTAAAAATAGGTACAGCAACTGGATTTACTTGTCGCCAGAGAGACCGGCTAATCTGCACACCAGTTTCCCTATTTTTTTTTTATTTGCACGCAGGTACAGCGCAATTGGACCCTGTGAGTCTTTTTATCTAGCATAGTATTACACGATAACTGGCATACCAAAATCTGCGCATCTGCGCTTAAAAGTTCCAAAATGACCCGATTTTAAACACAGTTTGCACGCCAGCCGGACGCTAGCTACAGCCCACTCGGCGGAGCAGACGACATGCGGGGTGAGAGGGGGAGTGCATTTTTTTCTCTTTTACCCTCTCTGCTATGACCCTAATGGGACGGTCTATAGGGTGTTATGAATAAAGTGCTTCACTGCAAAATAAGTCGAAAAAATTGGCTCTTGCAGGTATCAAGCTCAGATATCCATCAATGGTATATCATATCAGTGGATCTTGCCTCGTGAATTTTTCAACCGGTAACTCCATTTCAATGCCAAATGAGAAAACACTTTATATTTTGAACGGCGGGCACCGAAGCAGACGACCGTTTTGCCGGAAACTCTAACATGCGCTTGTTGCGCCAGTCTATCGATAGACACGGCTAGCAGACGGTGGCGTCATCTGGTTTGGACCGAGTGCCTGCTGCGTGTATCGGGAGATGGCGCAACGAGCGCCGCTCTCGAACCACTCGATCGCCTGGGTTTTGGATCTTACCGTGGAAAATATCAAGGGTGTTTTAATTTTTCACGGGAACGAAGCTACGCGCTTAAATTTCACAAGGCTAATTTTACACTAAACTGTACATTTGTTGAAAGTTTGAGCTGGTTACACGACGACGTCGATTTTACGGTTTATTTTAGAGCGACTCGAGTTGCTCGAACTCATAACCCCTGTATTTCATTTCCATCAGATCCCTCTGTCGAAGAATCTGGCTTCGGAGTTAATGTTAAATATGTACTGACAATTTTTTTTTCTTTTGTGCAACTGGTTACTATATGTGAGCGCGGACGTAAACACATTTGCATGAACAAGCCGATGAACCAGCTGCAATGAAACTTTTCACAAATGTGTTTGAAGGTAATAAACTTCCGGTCTGGGGATCGTACATAAATCTCATGAAAGTAGATCTTCAAAGAAAAAAAAAATCTAAGCATACAAAATTCTGATTTTCTTATGCACAGGAAGAAAAACCGTCTGGTAGATCTGCTTCTACTCAAGAATAACACAACAAAAGTGCACTTTTTTCATTTTTTTTCAGGATGAGTGTTTAAAGGGGCCCTGCAATGACTTTTTACTAATTTTTAATTTGCACCACAAACCAGAGCGCACTGAACGTAGTAACTTAATGAAACTTTTCTTTTCTCGAATTCGCTTTATTTAGAAGTTATAGGCAAATTAAAATTACAAAAACAAGCAAAAATAACCTCCTTCATGACGTCCTTGGTTGCTTGAGTGGCCGTGAACTAGACGAGGGGTAGTGAGCTGGAGCTAGCGCTCACGGCTGCCGCACCTCCGTGTCGACGCCGCGAGAGGGCGCCTCTAAAGCGGATTGTGGATAGGCTGTATGTAGCGGGCAAGCTAGAGCGGCTCTCATTGCATTTGCTGCGCGATTAAACACTAATTCGGCATGACACTTCATTGGCCACAAACGACAGCAAACACGGGGTAAAGATCAATTCAGAATGGAGCCACTTCGCCGTGCCATACCGCGAAACGGCCAAACCGCCAGACAAAGCTGCTCGCCGAAGGCCTTGGGAACGCTCAGAGCCGGTCGGATCCGCCAGTCCCTACGACCGCAGCGCCGCCGCGTACATCCGGGACCTTTCCGTGTCGGCGCCTGATCCCACTACTCCTTCTAGTATGCGCCGCCTTTTCCACCGCTTGTTGGCGGGTATGTCGACCGGTCATTTCTGGTTTCCGTACTTTATAAACTGCATTTGTTCTGTTCTGATCTAAAATAGTGAACAAAAACTACTTTTATAAATAATTGAAACGGTTCGCGCCACTTATATTTTGTATTTCGACCCAAAAAGAAGCTATTAGCGGCTCTGACCAGTAGTAAGCCCAGGACCAAATACGTCACATTTTGCGCGCTTTCGATACCGCGGTCGCCCTCGTCGGTGGAGGAGGTTTCCGCGTCGTCCGATTAAAATATGATGCACTGATATTTAGTTACTCTCTTCGTACCCGCTGGCTTGCCCGAACCCCAAGAAATGTGGAAACCGCAAAAAAGGTAGACGCTTAAATATGGTTGCAGGGCCTCTTTGAAGGAAGGTTTAGCAAAGCCAAGCGTGTGGTGGACCATCTGTATGTTGCAGCGCCAACACGGTTTTTATCGTTTTCCTTCCTGTGTGCATAAAAAAAAAAAAAAACGAGATAGGCACATTTTTTTTAAACCAACCCTAATGATAAAGGTGTATGATAAATGCACCACTTAAATACATGTTTCTGAAAAGTTTCAGTGCTCTCGATCAATGAATTATTCATACGATTTTCTAAATTTTTCTATTTACACTTTAGCACTTAGAGATAACCTGTGAAACCTCAGCTCGTACATTGGTCAAGGCACCCTTCAATCTGTTGGTACAGTACATAAGGCTCCGAGGCTTTTCGTGGTGTACGAGTAGGAATAGGACACGCGTCAGACTACTGGATCCTACGCCGAGAAGGGTTTGTTCCTGTCTGCTGGCTTTTATAAACCCCCGCATTCCGTAAAAAAATGCTCATTTCTCCCGGGGAGGGGGGGGGCGCAAATCCTATGCCCCCCCACCCCCCCCCCCTCTTTCCCCTGAAACTAGGGATTGCCCACCACTGGCATAGCCATGAAATGTTTTTGAGGGGGCTGAGGCGGCTGGGTGTCCATTACTTGGGGTGCAGAGGCGGAAAGGGGGGGGGGGGGTCGGGTGGTGGCGCGTCGAGCGCACTTCCGGTCTGGGGCTGTGGGCGGAAGTCCCAATGCGAGACGTGTATTCCTGCGTTGTTTTGACAGAAACCAGACAAAAACCTGCCTTTTCGTCAAAACGCCGCTGCTGGGGCTGTACCAAAAGAGTCAAGAAAGTTTTGAAGGTCAGTTTTTATGTGCTCGATTCGTCCGAGAATGTGGATATCTGCCGTGGAAAAGGAAAAACCAGACACCGTCGGAACCACGATTGCTTGGGCGGGAAGCACTTTGGGTTGAATTCACGATACCTGTGATCGTCAGATTTATTTGTTTTGTTCCAACACGAACCCGTGAAAACCGTCAAGTTGAACGGACCACCTGCGGACTACGCCCAATGCGTCCTCAAGTTCAAACGGCTGCCTGATCGTTCGCACTGTCGTCTGCTCCGGGGATTTCCCCAGACCCCCCTAGTTTTCCTGGACACCCCCCCCCCCCCCCCTTTGAATCTAAAAAAAAAAAACGAAGGAAAAAATAAATTTTTTTTTTCAGATAAGTAGAAACACCACCTTCAGGTGTATATATGAAGAAAGGGAAACATACATTCGGGTATGAGCATTTGGTTATAGACGTCTGTAATTTAGCTAGTGGACTAAAGAAGAAACAGTTTTATATTTTATCTAGCTCGCCTCGCATCGCCTCCCCCCCCCCGAGCCATGGTTACGTACCGATTCGGCTGAAGTGTCCATTCGGCTGACGGGTCAATTCGGCTAAAAGTTTCGATTCGGCTGGACGCACCGATTCGGCTGGATACACAGTTCGGCTTAAAGTTTCAATTCGGCTGGACGCTTCAATTCGGCTGTATTCCCAGTTCGGCTGGATGTTTCAGTTCGGCTGGACGCTCCAATTTGGCTGGGTACCCAGTTTGGCTGGATGTTTCAATTCGGCTTGACGTTCTCAATTCGGCTTAATTCTCGGTTCAGCTGAAGCCTAACAATGTACCCATGGCTGGATAAACGCAGTTGAGATGAAGGACAACTGATTTTGCATTTGGAAAAATATTAAGTGAGAAATTGCATACTTTTTTTTGGTTATGATCCCTGTTATAGTGACTTTTGTGCAATGATGTGCCTCTTGGCCCCATCAAAAATTACCAACCAAAAGGAAACCCTACTATACTGCTTTGTCATGTGACCGATGGTTGTATCTGTTTTCTCCACCTCAGTTGTTGGACAAGTGGAACTGCTGGGACTTCCTCTCTTTGATGCGGATGGTGGTCAACAGTGAAAGAAGCGAAGCTTGGACGTTCGTGAATCAGTCTGTAGGCAAGGTAATAAACCATTTCACTTTGAAACATGGACTTGTGTGCACAGCAGCTCAAGAAGAAACAACACAAGCACAAAGGGTAAACGAAAACGGGCAGTTGGACTAGCTTGCAAAAATGTGTTGATTTAAAACTTTAGTCTACCAAGACAAGTGAGGCCTAAAGCCAACCATAGCCAGATTGAGGTGCTTCAGCTGAACCGAGAATTAAGCCGAATTGAGAGCGTCAAGCCGAATTGAAACATCCAGTCGAACTGGGTATCCAGCCGAATTGGAGCGTCCAGCCGAACTGAAACATCCAGCCGAACTGGGAATACAGCCGAATTGAAGCGTCCAGCCGAATTGAAACTTTAAGCCGAACTAGGTATCCAGCCGAATCGGTGCGTCCAGCCGAATCGAAACTTTTAGCCGAATTGACCCGTCAGCCGAATGGACACTTCAGCCGAATCGAGATGACACCCCGAGCCATTGGGACACCCCCCCCCCCCCCCCCTCCCCCCCTTGATTAGAATCCTGGGGAAACCCCTGGTCTGCTCTTTCAAACGTTT
The DNA here is from genome assembly GCA_013358835.2 of Ixodes persulcatus. Lineage (NCBI taxonomy): Eukaryota > Metazoa > Arthropoda > Arachnida > Ixodida > Ixodidae > Ixodes > Ixodes persulcatus. Next base: position 12,374 of record JABSTQ010001579.1, on the reverse strand, counting down.
CTCCTTGTCGTCTGCTTTTTGAGGCGACACCGGCCCGTAGACCAAACGTTTGCCCGGTAATTGCGATAAGAAGTAAGTGCAGGCCTAAAAAGACTTAAGAGACTAAGTTTGAGGGTTGGTTGGAGTAAGCAGGGTCGATTTAAACAGTAGACACAAGGAGGTGTTGATCATTGTTACCAGTGGCCATCACCGACTTATTATACCTGATTCACTTGGTCCGATTCTGCTTGCGATATTCAGTATCGACATCGACTATCTCAACTACGGTTCACGCTTTTGCAGCCCGAGCGACGTCGCGACTGAAATTTGCGAGTGGAATCTCATCATGCGAATCAGGCTTTATCGTGCATTCTCTGCGGCGTCCACGCGGAATGAATCGCCGCATGTCACATTTTTCGCGCGACGTTTTGCGGTGTAACGAGCCTCGGTAATTTCACTGAGGCCGCTCAAGTAGGCAGATATTACCAGGAAGAAGTAGAATCAACAATTCCAACGCGAAAAAGAGCACAACATCGTATTTCAATGGTTTGTTTATGGGCGACGGCGAGCTTCTTGCCCACACTCCATCGCGCATGCACGGCGCCGGTGACGTCCGCTAGGGACGCTCCGGTTTGTTTGTCAACTTTTTATCTCAGTAGTTGTCTGACCGGCGGATAGAGGGCCCTGGAACTAACTGCTGGAAGTACAAGTAAACAAATAATGAGTGAGTTCACTGTTTAAAGAAACGCTAACAACCCTACCCCCACCAAAAAAAAAAGAAAAAAAAAAAGCTTGTTTGGCGTTTATTTATGGTGTCAGAAGACTACCCAATCAAAATTTTGCTACAGCGTCACGTATATTTTTATTAAAGTCAAAAAACGCAACTGCCACAAATGCTCGAAACCGATACCGAAACTGGACTGGGGAGGAAGAAGAACTATAAAGGAGAAATATACCAAAAGTCATGTGGCTGTGCAACTTTTTTTTTTTTTCAATTAACGTATTTGCAGTTCTTTAGAAGCCACAAAAAAACTGATATTATATTTTTTTTTGTTCTTTGTAGTATTGAGTGTGTGCCTTCGATTACCCACGACTTTGATTATCTCTGGTGGTTGTGTCTAAACCATAGAAAACGGCACGTGACCACGGAGAAGAGAGTGAGCGCGACTCAAACCGGCCAGTTCTCGAACGGCCTTTTTCGGGCGTAAAGAAATCGAATTACGAGCTGCAAATTGCATTATGGGTAGTTGGGCTCTCACATGTCATGTACGAATAAAAACCTTGGCGAGCGAAACAATCTCAGTTTGTGACCCTTTATGCCCCCCCCCCCCCCCCCCCCCCCCCTTCCCTTGGCAGTGGCGTCACTATAGGGCAGGGGTCTCAAACACGCGGCCCGCGGGCCGCATGCGGCCCGCGACTCGCTGGGACGCGGCCCACAGGCAACCGGCTACGAGTCCCGGTTCCCACGTCTCGAGCGCTAGAAATGGCATGCGATTTGTGATCTCATCTCGTCGACTCATTTCGCACGAAAAGTAGCTCTGCTCTTTTAACATATTCACATAGTTTATACTTATCTGTGTTCATTTTCCCTTTGTTTCGCTTTATGTTTTGCCTCCCAGCTTTTTTGTAATGTCCGCTACTAGGTCCGTTTAGGCTGCACTGGTCCGCTGCTAGGCTGCAAGAGCGAGCTATTCGTTGAAGGATGCATCTCGGCTGCGCGAACACTCGATCAGCCGAAGCAAACGCCGAAAATAAAGCCATAAGCTCAGGGTTCTCGCCTTCAAAAGAATATTACAATTAAAAGACAAATATTTGCTCAGACTGTTGTAATAAAAATCGTCAAGAAAGCAAGAACTGCCAAATTAACTTATTCTTTTTAGAAACATGTTGAGCCTGGTTAATTCCAGAGTTAACTGAGCAACGGGAACGACAGTGTATTTGTTCTCTTGTTGTATTAAAAATGGCGGCATGTCATTTTAATTTTTGTTATCACATCAGATCAGGGCCCAAAGTAGTCATAAAGCTAATGAAATCGAAAGACATCACTGGCAAAACTGTGATTTTACAAAAAGCATAAAGAGCGAGGTCTCTTCTCTTTAAAATTTCTGACCCCCCCCCCCCCCCCCCCCCCCCCCGGGTCTTACGTTGGCCCGCGACCTTTCCGGTTTGGACTCTCTGGCCCCCACACCCGAATGAGTTTGAGACCACTGCTATAGGGTCAGAGGCGTCCCTTTCACTGCCCAGCTGTACCCTCGTAAGCGCTGCACCCGAGTCAATCAGCCCCCCCCCCCCCCCCCCCCTTTTTTAGTTACGCCACTGTTGCCTAGGTGTGTTCGTGGGAAAAAAAAAAGCTTATTTTTTTTTTTTAAGACGGGAGCATTTACGATTGGCCATACGGGCACTATGATGTATCGTAGGAACGGAGTTCCTTGATCGCATTATTCCGATTTCATGGACGGATATAAGAGTAACGTCAGACTGTCAACTCTGACGGTGTTGGTTTTATGAACAGGATGCCTTCAAGCTTCCGCCGTGCTTGTTACACATACCGTTGAGCTTGTAGTGCACATTCCATAATCGTAGTCACGTCGGCTCTAGCGGGAACGTAAAGTCGCAGTTGCACACTGCCCATACATCATTAGAAAAAAAAAACACACACACGCACAAAAAAAAAACACGCGTTTTTTTGCTGCAGCAGACACGATGGCAAAAGTATCGAAGGACACACCTCAAATATCTTAGAAGCATGTTTCTTCTATACATTTATATTTATTTATTTATTATTTATGAAATACCGCAGACCACACGTGGTTCTAGCAGGGAGGAAGAAAAACGACACCAAAGTCCTTGCAAATCATGTACGAAACAAAGAAAAGCTCACATGTGGGGAAAAAATAGTCGGTCAAAGTTTCCGGGCACATATAAAAGCATACATGCACGTATACATGTACGCATGAAGCATACATGCGTGTAGATCAACTCAACACATTGACGTCATGACGTCAATGACGTGACGTACCGACAGCAGCGCTGGCGCTGTTGTCGGTACTGCGCATGCGTAAACGCTTTACTCCTCCCGAGTTTGGTTTCTGCGCGTGCGGGCTTGTTTGGAAACACTGTGTTAGTGTATAGAAGCATAGATGCACGTATGTATGCTCGGCACAAGTCTTCAGACAGTTTTTGTATCACCCATGTCCCACAAGGAAGGCCCTTCCGGACGCCCATGCTCGAACTACGTATGGCTGCACTCAAACTGCCAGAGCAGTAGCGCTTCCTGCTAAACGTTTCGCTAAATAAAAAAACAAAAACAAAAAGAAAACAGGGTGTTACATCTGGTTGTGCGTGTTTACGAAACACACAACGAAATTTACGGAGACATCAAGCTTTATTGGAGCGGTAGGATGGAAAATTATGTCACGTGATCTGCTAAACGTCTTTCAGTTTGTTTTTCTTTGTTTTTAGATGCTGTCACATTTATTTTCCGGCGCTCCACCGTCCTTCTGTTTGTCTCGTCGATGTGAGATGTCGAAGTCGTGCCTGTGACCAGAACAGACATGGATAGGCACCAATGATATTGCAACAAAATAAACATCGATTCCACGTCAAATGAACACTTCAAAAAAAGAAAAGAAAATGTTTTGCTCGCGCTGTTTAGCGCAGCGGACGGTTGCGGCACCACCACCACGAACCCGTGCGGAAATCGAGAGACGTCGAACGCGATGCATCGACAAGTCCGGCAGCCAACAGCGGCGGCGACTTCGACGGTTTATTTTTTTTTTCTTTTTTAGCCAGTTTCTTTTCCTTTCCTCCTTCCCCGAGCATTTTCGGCCGGGTTCGGTTCGACGCCGCGCCGCGGCGCGGCGATCTGCGATATGTCCGCTTCCACGCTCCTTCGAAGAGCGGCGACGGCGACGGCAGCGGCGGCGCTGAAAGAGGGCCCTGCGGCGCGGCAGGCAGGAACGAGCTCGCAGATTCGGCGCGTAGCACGGCCGACCGACCGACCTCTTGGACGTCGGTTCTGCGAGAAGCCGCCTTCGGGAACTCCCGGTGCAACGGCACAGCCTGCACGGAAGCTGCCTTCCAGCGGCCGGCATTCCGACACTGTTGTGGCGTGCGGCGCGTTCGAGCGCCCGGTGAAAACAGCGATGTGCCCCTCTGGTCGATGCCGACCACTCGCCTCGGCGACGCGCTGCTCGCGTCGGTGATGTGGTGTCGTCGTCGTCTCCCAGTGCCGCCGTCGCTTCTCTGAAGTTCCTGCGCTTCCAACTGCCCCCCGCGGCGGATTTGCTTCTGCAAGTGTGTGTTCGTCCGAGCGTGTGTGAGTGAGTGAGTTGCGTGCGCGTGTGCGTGTGCGTGCGTGTATTTTTTCGACTTGTGCGCTGGATTTCGGATTTGGGCTGTCCGACGGAGAGTCGAGCGATGGTTAAACTACGCCGGCGTCGCGCCAGCGACGTCTTCTGGACCGTCAGCGTGATTCTGCTCGGATTTTACGTCTTCCAAACAGGCAAGTAACGTTTTTGCTGGATACACGCGCTCGCGTGCGCGACAGCGTCAAGGTTAAGCTCCTTTCTCGTGAATTTTTTTTTTGCTGCTTCTTATTTCTGGGTTTAGCGGCATGCGACCGCCGCATCCTCGATCGGTGCCAGTCGCCGAAGAGACCAGTTTTGTTTCCAGGCTAGTGCTCATTAATGTCACGTGTCGACCCATTACAAGAGAGTCAGGGAGGCGGGCATGGTTGCTGCTGCCGTGAGCGCTTCGTCGCTGCATCCTCCGGGCTGCATTGTTCGGTGGTTCCCCGCTCCGGCCGGCGTCACCATCGATTTCGAGATCGCACGGGATCGTGCGCCGACGGTTTCGAACCTCGGCGCGCGGACTCTTCCGACGCCGAGATATAAACATACGGGCGCTCGGCGGCTTCGCAGACGTACCGTCTGCTTCGACTCGCTCGCGAATTGGGACACCCGTTGCGTAACACTCCCCGCTTGCTCGAGGGGAGTCGCTGGTTTCCAACGCACGTCCGGGTTCGGGTCTTTTGACGCCTCGTACCCCCGTACTCGACTGATCGAGACACTTGGCTCGCTTGGGTCTTCCTAAACCTCCTTCGTAACGCCATCTGCACCTGCGACCTCCCGAGGAAACAAACTTCAACTGAGAAAGAGAGAGAGAGAAAAAAAAAAAAAGTTTAACCCGTCGCCTGTAACTTGGCTAGGACGGGTGCATTCCACGTGTTCGTTCGTTTGTTTGTTGTTGGTGTTAGGGGAACGTATGTTTTATTAGTTCGGAGTTTATGGCGTGTCGGATGATTTGACCCCTTGGTTGTTGCAGCTTTTATGTTTTTACGTTTTTACGGTGGCGGAAATTGAGGAACGGGTGCCCTTGGGAGCTTGACACGTTGCTCCATAGATGGCGCGATGAGTAGTTTCCGTGACTCGCATTTGCATTACGCGTGTAACGCGTGTGCGTAGGTTTGTGCGCGCCCGTTTTATACTTTTTTTTGGTAATTTCCTTTTTTTTTGTCGTTTCTTCTGTTCTGTTTAGAGAGCGATTGCCCCCGATGGTTTCCTCGTACGAACTTTGAATGAGTTGCCTTCCTTTACGGGATTCAGACGGGTCAATTTCCGCTAGGTCGGGCTGGATTCTAGGCTCCGTAGCACACAACAACGACGCAACTATTACGTGTATGCTTTTAGTTTACATAGATAACATGAACAATAAGAAAGAAAAAAGGCGGACTAATCCGTGCTTTACTTTTCTTGCCTGTTTTCTGTTTAAAATATTTCACCAGCACGCTCCTTACGAGTTCTTTCGTTTTTCATTTGTTTTATTGTTATTTTACTCTGCGGAACACGATGCACGGGAAATAGCACATGCTAGTTGACTTTAATACAAAAATAAATCACAATTAAACGGTACTTTACAGGCACGAATACACACTGAAATACTTACAAAGAAAGGTAACCTACGAACACTGCTCGAGGTTGAAGCGCTCCGTCCTGTTATTCATTATACATTACTGATAATAAAAGTCGGACACTCTCTGAACATTAAGCATGCATGTTTGCAAAAATAATGGGAATTTTTTTTTTTTTTTTATATCAAAGAAATAATGTCAGAAACTATGTCTGCACGACGCAAACGATGGCCCATTGCTTCACAAACAAACAATATGTTAAGGAAATTGTGTAATCGCCGTAACTAATTTGACGATGAGGAAATGCACCTTAATTGTCCATACTTTGCGCGTCCATCAACCTGAACGAAGTTCGTTGCAGGATATAAGTAGCTAGAACAGCGTTTGCAGCAAACCTGACTGCGATATAGATGGAACTTCCAAACGTCCCATTTTTCAGCAAACGCAAAACTTGACATACTGACATCATGTCCACGTCGGCGTATCGCCTGACGTAACCAGCGTAACTGGTGCGCAGGGGTGTTCAGTTCTGGCACGTGCGATGGAAGCACCATCGGTATGCTCATTACAACATTACAATGGCACAATTCATCCACGGACGCAAGCGACTGTGTCAACACGACCGGGTTAAACAGTCGTGTTTTCTGATGCTATCAGTCAACTGCAAAAGATAGATTATCAATAAACTACAAATTAAAAAAAAAAAAAAAAAGCAGTGGCGCGATTAGATTTTACACGCATTCGGGGCATTGAGGATCAAGCAGATTTTAAACACTTTATGCTGATTTTGTGCAGTGTAACAATCCATTTGTGTAGTTAATTAGTATGTTAATTAAATGAATAAATATACACAATACTTATAGAAATTGTTCGTTCATAATAGCCAGCAACGATCTGTACCATTCGTTATTAGTTATAAGTTGTAACGAACGAGAGTGTTGTTAATAACAGTACAGTTTTACTGCTGTTAACCTTTTTTGCATAAAAAAAACCCCTTACAGTCGTGCTTTATTTTACACTGTTTTGTTGAGATTTTATTCTTATGTAACCCGCTTTCCTCAGTAATACCTCTGACCTTGAGGCTAAGATATTAAACGCATTAATTCATTCCTTCTTATTTTTTCGTGTCTACTACCATTAGCAGAGCCTTGTTAGTGTACGTATTTGGTCGGGGTGTAGTTTCTCACGGAAGAGTTACAACACGATACGATTTACAATGGTTTTTTTTTTTTTTTTTGCCACAATTACGTGCGGTGAATAGGGGGCCGAAGAGAAAGCTGCACAAATGCGGTTTGACGAAGCTTCGGGGCCCCCATTCAGCAGCTACGTCGGAGCAACACAGGCATCAAGATAAAAACAAAACAAAAAAAAAACAAAGTCAAATACATTATCAATATAAAATGTTAAACGAACATTTTGAATATGCAGCTATTTGAAAGTTCGGTTATGCCCGAGTCCCACTAGAGCGACAAAGAAAAACAAACGACAGCGACAAACCTCAAACACACGCAGCATGCTCGCGATGGTACCTTTGGCAGGCGTTTAGTCGTTCGGTTGCTCGTGAAGTAAGCACGAGTGATTGCAAGCCTACCAAAGATACCCTCGCGTGCATGATGCTCGTGTTTGAGCATAGCCTCCTGTACTCTACAAAGCCTGTCAAATCGCGAAAGTCTGGTTTGAGGCTTGTCGCTGTCGTTTGTTTCTGTCTGTCGCCCTAGTGGGATTCGGGCATTATGTCTACATTGCGATTGAGGTTGTCGTTTCATAAACAAGGCAAAGTGTGAACTAATCTCTACATTCCGTAATTACTTCTAGGTTCAGGAATTTGGTAAGGCTGGTAATGTCTGGATAGGTAGTACTGACTTTTTTGTCGCAAACCTGGAAGCTGAAAAATAAAGTTCAGCGTATTGACCAGATGTTGTGCAAGCCGAATTGTGGCCACTTAATTTTTGTTGTTATTATATAAGCTGGGGGATATATACCAAAAAAAAAAAAGGCGGTTGTCGCAACAAGATAATAAGTGTAACACTGGGACGAACTAGATGACAAAAGATAGAAATGAGAGCTATGAGTAATCATGTCTTATCTGTTGACTGCGTCGAAAAACCGGGGCGCAAATCAAGAAGTTGGAAAATCATGCCTGCAAGGCTGAGTACCATATATTTAGCGATTTTGGAGGTTTCGAGACATATCCTGCTGATATCACATAAAAAAAAAAGGCAAAAAAAGCTTTTTTTTTATTTTTATAGGCGGGCCTTGCCCCCGCTATCGGGGAGGAGTTCCAGCCGTCGCGTCCTTATGCCCGTGTCCCACTAGAGCGACATACAGAAACAAAAGACAACGACAAGCCTCAAACCAGAGTCTTTCGCGATTTGAGAGGCTTTGTAGAAAAAAGGAGGCTATGCTCAAACACGACCATCATGCACGCGAGGGTATCTTTGGCAGGCTTGCAATCGCTCGTGCTTACTTCACGAGCACCGAACGACTAAACGCCTGCCAAAGGTACCATTGCGAGCATGCTGCATGGGTTTGAGGCTTGCCGCTGTCTTTTGTCTTTGTCTGTCGCTCTAGTGGGACACGGGCATTAGCGGCTGAGTTGAGAACTTGTCCCATGAAGACAACGACAGCATGAATCGTTTGTTTGTGTGTCTGACGCAGCGCTCTGCTGAAGTCACGAATCCAATACACGGAGCTTGTGTTGGGTAAACATCGAGCTGTGTGGGTAAACAATCCTGACAAATTGCGCCCCCTATCGTTCAATCTCCTCGCCAATGCTCCGTTTTAGCATGACTTGGCAAATGACGAAATGTACGACTGACGCCACAGCTCCCCACAGATTAGTGCACTCGGACGGGTATACGTTGCCACGTGCCTCACTAGGATGCTCCGTTTGGCTCGCTTGGGCCGCAGCTTTCACCCTTCGTGAAGTTAATTAAAACGTCAAAGTCATTTCTTTTTTTTTTTTTCCGTTGAACGTTACCGTTTGGTAATAATGGAACAGTTCAGTTGAATGCTTATTTAATGAAGTGAAGAACTTATTCCCATGTTCTGGGGCCGTCTACATCAAACTCAGGGAATGGGTAGGATGTAGGATGCAAAACTATCGATAAATTGACTATCGATACTATCGATAGTTTTTCCATAACTATCGATAGTAGAGAGTTTTAGGGAACCGTTTTTGCACATCCGATACGGTACGATGGGCCCTCCGGTACGAAGTGCGCATGCGCTTGTCTTTGCGGTCTTACCGTAATGCGCTGCTCGAACCGTAAGGCGCGACCGGCACGACCAATGGCCGACATGGACGGTCTCGCTTGGTTAGCAAAACGGCTACTTCGCTGGCGGAGAGAGCGTGCCGTGGCTTCAAACATGAAGAAAATAACTCGTGGTAGTGCCTGGCACGAGCGCCATATGTGACAGCAAGTGCATAAAGTTGGAGTCAGCAAATAAGAAAGAGAATACAGTTCGAAACGCATAGACATCCTTGATAGAAATAAATTAATGTTTAGCAGCAGCGAAAGTCGTCTGCTCAATGGCGCAGTGGATTGGAGCGTCCGTTTCGTGAGCTCGTAGCGGAGCAGTAGTCGATGGTTCCGGGTGGCCCATTCACCTTTTTTTTTTTTTTTTCATATTTTAATTTGTGTTTGGTTTTTTATATTTCAAGTTTTTTGTTTTAAGTTTTTTGTGTTTTTAAGTTTTTTATTTTTTAAATTTTTGTTTTAAGTTTTTTATGTTTTTAAGTTTTTTATGTTTTCAGTTTTTTTATGTTTTTTGTTTTATGTTTTACGTTTTCATGTTTACGTCTTTATGTTTTACGTTTTTATGTTTTACGTTTTTTATGTTTTACGTTTTTTATGTTTTACGTTTTTTTATGTTTTACGTTTTTAATCTTTTGCGTTTTTTATGTTTTACGTTTTTATGTTTTACGTTTTTTATGTTTTATGTTTTTTATATTTTAAGTTTTTGATATTTTAAGTTGTTTATATTGCAAGTTTTTTTCATATTTTAAGATTTTTTTATATTTTAAGTTTTTTATATTTTAAGCTTTTTATATTTTAAGTTTTTTTTTATATTTTAAGTTTTTTTTTTCATATTTTAATTTTTTTTTTCATACAAACGTTGGGATGTGCAATTCGAGCTCTTATCGCCCGTTTTTACAGCTGCTTTATGACTGAGGGTTATCTGTAGTGTCAACAGAGTGAGCAACAGTCTTCTGGATCAAGGATCTGGATACTTTTTAGTTTAAAAATGTTGCATGAATTAAAAATTTGTGTTCTAATGCTAATCACATATATTCTATAAAACGAGCCCTTTAAATATTGGGTGATAGTTTTAATAAATGCACAGCACTAAACTTACAGGTTTTCCTTTATTTCTTTTTTTTCGTGGTCGTACCGTACACGGCTCAACGATCGGTTCTTTGGCGTACGACCGTGATCGTCTGCTATCTTTACCGTAAGAGAGCAACATGGGCGCCGTATCTACCTCCGTCCCTCCGCCTCCTCCTCGCAAGCGGTTTTCAGCGGAAGATGATACCTTCCTACTTCGGGAGGTGCTAGGCGCTAATCCTTTTTTTACTCCAGCCCTTTGGAATGACGTCCTTAAAGGCTTAAACGCGGCGTCGAAAAAAACTTCTCGTTGCGAGGAGCAGAGTGTCGAACCGGAACCGAACCGAACCGAAAACCGGAACCGAACCGTTATTTTTAGCCGAACCGGAACTGAACCGAACCAAAATCTTCGCCGCCATCTCTGAACTGAACCGGAACTGAACCGGAAAAAAATATAACGGTAACCGGTTCAAAACGGTTCACGGTAATATTTTTTATTACAAAATGAGTGTTTCGAGAAGTAAAAATTGGCAGCTGTATTTTTATGTAGTGATCAAATTGTCATATACTGAATTGCAATGTATAAAAAATTGTGGGTTTTCTGGCGCTTTTGTATTGGCACTACGATTAATTATGTGTCATGTGGTCACGTGACGTCGTAGTGTCAAGATACGCTGTCAAATAGTGTCACGTCACGTGGCCTTGTGACGTAGTCGCGTGACTCACCGCGTCAAGTCGGCTTAAATTGAGTATGTCATTATAGTCCGTTGCAACTCAAGAAGGTAGGGCGAGGGAAAGGAAGGCCGGGGAGGAGGAAGCAGACGGAACGCTGGAGAGAGGGGGAGGTTTCCCCCTCTTTTCTACAGCGTTCCGTCTGCTTCTTCCTCCCCGGCCTTTTTTTCCCTTGCCCTACCTTCTTGAGTTGCAACGGAACATATATGTATTAGCGTTGTTGACATTGTGGCATCACATGCCATCACGACTTCTCACGGCGAGTCACGTGACATCGTGACCTACTCGATTGTCATGAGCTCGAGTAGAGTGCTCGGGTTATTGGCAATTAGCATCGCCAAACATTCGTGTTGGCTTGTGCTCAATCAAAGATGAGAATAGCCGAACTCTAACACTGGCGGTATACAATTAGCGTCAGATAACATCGCCGCTTGTTCTAATGGGGAGTTGAGGAGGGAAACGCTATTTCTTTCCTTTATTTGTTCTGCGTCTGTCATTGAGGGGAGAAGAATACTGTGTTTTTGAAAGCTATCAACGTCAGGGATTAGCTCTTAGTGGTATTTACTGAAAGTACAAAAATTGTCGCATGAACCATTTTACATGTACACATAATTGAGGCAGCCAAACATGTTTTCGTTGTTGCTCAACTGTCTCATGAAAGTTGTCCCCGAGAATAGAAGGATTGAAAGGACTAAATGTGGCTTATTAGTCTGACGATAAATAAAACTACAAGTGTGTACGGCAGGGATACCTAAAAAGAAAGATTCTAGTGGCCTTAGAGGCAGCCGCTCAAATTCTCGCAGTTGTTTTTTTTTTAGCTTACTGATTTTTTTTATGCAAAATAAAAGAAATAGAGGATTACTGTTAACAAATGACACAAGTATAACTGTCGAATTGGCACCCCCGGCCAAACGGACAAGGGAGTCCCTCAGAAATGAAAAGTAATCTCTGGAAGAGCATCGTAAAATGAAAAAAAAAAAGGGGGGGGGGGGGGAGTTAAAACACACTGTGTTGTAAAGGCTCCTCTGCTCCGCATCTTGGGCGCAGACAAGACAGCGTGATCCCGCAAAGCTACTTCGTTTGCAAAATCACTCCTGCCAGAAAGCGGGTTTTCATGATGCCAGCCGCTCGCGTCGTTCCTCACGACGCTGCACCAATTCATGCGTTGCACTGAGCGCGAACCTTCTGCAGCGTGCATTGTACACCGCGGGATTTGATTTTCTCAGCAAAAAGAAATTTCTGACTACCAGGATATAGTGCGAAGATGTCGCGTACAAACATGTTAAACAGTTCAGTTTTCTGGTTAAAATTGGGTTGTGTGTATGTTTATACAGCCTAGAACTTGGTCTGCCTCCAAGGGCGACGAGTCTCCCAGCTGTAGATGAGCAATTTAGCCAGTACGGCACCCGCTAGCCTGGGGTCTT